>CM037474.1:23084629-23107987 GCA_021014325.1 Plazaster borealis
TATTGCTTAACAATTGTCTGCCAAGCAGAAATGAGCAGGATACCAGTCACAAATTGTACATGTGACATGATAGTTTGGCTGGTAACCTTATTCTGGTAAGCATAATTTTGTTGTGCTGAGTAACTCTATGAAACTGGGCTCAGATGTCTTATTCCTAGACCAAGGAGGTTGCCTGGTAGCTAGATGCAGTTTGAATCCTATATTTTAGCAACCGGTATTTATTGATCATTGATTACATGTATTTTTATTTAGGCATAATCATAATTTAGCTGATCATTGCATATTGATTATTAGTGATCAGATTATTAAGTATTAATTACCAATTATTTACCTAAAACTGCCGACTGATGCATTAGTTTCTTAGGGATGCAGCCAACATTCACACAAGTTCCTCCAAGACCTGTTGAAAATGATAAAAGTAAATAATTGTTTAAACAAATTGCCATATTGCCTTATTATGAGAACCTCTGTTGTCTTTCCTTTGTCAAGTCAGGGTTTCTTTGTGGTGACGATGTTTCTTCAAATACTTTAGATTAATATAGTTTAAGGCTAAAAAATGATACTGCCATGGAATAAATGAAAGTTAAATTTAATTTAATAAATCAACAAAGAAAACCTGAAAACTAAGACTTGACCTCCATTTCCGGTTACTTGTAAACAGTTAAGAATTTTGCCCAACTGATGTTCATGTTATCATTAAACCTATATAATGGTTGCACAAATCTGGGCATTCTTGCCAAATGGGGTTTCTTAACCCTTTAGAGACCATTCATTTCTGTATAATCATCACAAAACGCCCAGACATTGATAATATTGTTCATTTCATTAATCAAATTTTGTCAGTAAAAATGTCAACAGAAAAAACATGAAACAGAAAATTAAGTTTTGTGTTCAGAAATGGGGATACTTTGTTAACATACTACATAGGACAATTTCATATACGGACATGACCTTTACTCTGACCTCTTTATGTGAAGGGAAGTAGGTCAAACCTTGCGGCCGTTTGCGGCCGCTTTGGGCATTTTAGTACAAGCCGCTTGTGGCCGCTATGGTCTCTAAAGGGTTAAAAATAGGCATCCTCATCCCAATTTTTATTTTGTTTCAATTCTAATTTTTACAAACTTGTAATTTATAAAAATTAAAATTGTTTTTATAACGAATTGCTATGGTATTTTTATTTTCAACAATTTCTTTTTGAACAGAATTTTTTAAAATACATTCCTTGTTCGGATTGTTTTCTCATTTTCAATATGCACGAGACTTGTACAGTCTATAAAGGGAAAAATGTGATAAACCTTCAGTCACATAACTTGTTTTCCCTTAGCTGGGATATGCGTGGGCAACCATTCGCTTAGCTTGGATATGCGTGGGAAACCATTCGCTTAGCTGGGATATGTGTGGGCAACCGTTTGCTTAGCTGGGATGTGTGTGGGCAACCATTCGCTTAGCTTGGATATGTGTGGGCAACCGTTTGCTTAGCTGGGATGTGTGTGGGCAACCATTCGCTTAGCTTGGATATGTGTGGGCAACCATTTGCTTAGCTGGGATGTGTGTGGGCAACCATTTGCTTAGCTGGGATATGTGTGGGCAACCGTTTGCTTAGCTGGGATATGCGTGGGAAACCATTCGCTTAGCTTGGATATGTGTGGGCAACCATTCGCTTAGCTTGGATATGTGTGGGCAACCATTTGCTTAGCTGGGCTATGTGTGGGCAACCATTTGCTTAGCTGGGATATGTGTGGGCAACCAGCTAAAATGTCAAATACATACAATGCGGATTGCTTCTGAATGCTTCTGAATTTATTAAAAACCTGTACATTACAAATGCATAGCTTTTTAATCAATACAGGTTCAATTTAATACAAGTGTAATTTACTAGAGCGTAATTGTCTAGATTCAAAACCAGCATCCTTTTTGAGCCTCGTTCTATGGGAAACTTTTGAAGGGGCACCAAGGCTAAGACCAGGGCCCAATTTTATAGAGCTGCTAAGCACAACAATTTGCTTAGCATGAAATTTCTTCCTTGATAAAAACAGGATTACCAACCAAATTTTCATGTGATTTTCAGGATAAGCAAACAACAGCTGAATCTTCCTTGATAAAAACAGGATTACCAACCAAATTTCCACGTGATTTTCAGGATAAGCAAACAACAGCTGAATACCAGTAACAAGCAATATGCAACACATGGAAATTTGGTTGGTAATCCTGTTTTTATCAAGGAAGAAATTTCATGCTAAGCAAATTGTTGTGCTTAGCAGCTCTATGAAATTGGGCCCAGGGCAACAGAGGCCATGGCCGCCATGTAATTGCAGGCCTGGGTTGTGAAAAAAATATATATATATATCAATTCTGGACTCTGGTCTTACCCCATGTCGTTCCTTTAGGGGTGGGTTTAACAAAGTCACACACAGCAACATTCTTTCCAAATGAAGCAGCTTCCTGTGATAAAAAGAATAAAATACAAAGATTTTTTAAATATTAGGTTATTTATTTTGAATAATAAACCACAAGGGAAACTGACAGGCGAGGGGACCAGGGAACAACGGTATTCGGAGACTGCCAACATCAAAGGGCTAGTTAGCTCAGTTAGTAGAGGACCTGCACGTAAACCCGGAGGTCGCAGGTTCGATTCCTAGTAAATTTGACTATGTTCATCCCAAAATTATAATAATAGCATAATAACGGCTCGTATATACAGTAAATGTAGCGATATTCCAAAGTACTTATCATTATGCTTCGCATTATTACCCCTGATCACTAGACCATTTATTTTGGTCATCAAGTTTGCACATCCTTTAGGGTCTGTATACATTTGGTGATGACTCTGAAAATTAATGGCTCTGAAAATTAATGGCAATAAAAACTTACTTGGTAAGAAGTACAGCAGTTTTGGATATTATAATGCATTTTGAGAACCTTTTCACTTCGAAGTACTGCGGTTATGGAAAAAGATATCACTTTTTATCCCCCAAAATTTGAATCTGAGAAGCGTTACTGCAGTAACGTTTCTCAGATAGTGTCTTCAAATTGCAGATTATTCTTCCTGCGTGGACATAACCGCTCCAAAGCAGTGGTTTCGAAAAGGGTCTATATTGTTTTGTGATCAAACTGAACCTGGATGTAAATACAGTCTGGGTCCAATTTCGTCTCTGCTTACTGTGGAATTCTGCACTCACAGAGCCCATAACACACATAATTCTATGAGACATAAGCGCAGAATTCCGCGGTAAGCAGAGCCATAGAGCTGCTTAAGCAGAAAATATTGCTTAACCTGCTAAGCAGAAATGAGCAGGATACCGGTCACAAATTGTACATGTGACATCGTAGTTTGGCTGGTAACCTTCTTCTAGTAAGCATAAATTTGTTGTGCTTAGCTACTTTTTGTGCTTAAGCAGCTCTACGAAATTGGGCCCTCGTCTCTTTGTGGTATGATGGCTTCCATAATTGATATTGTGCACTGGGAAGTATGGATCATGGTAAAGATTGTGGCAGGTTCAAGGGTATAGACCTTTATCACGGTGTGGTCATCTTGATTTTACTCCATTCCAACTCATTGTAACCAAACTGAGGCGAAATAATAGTCTGGTGCCATGTGCAATGAATGTTAGCATTCATTACTGTTATTGGAAACAGAGAACATGACCAAGATGGTGACAGTGTGATATAGGTCTATAGACTGTGTATAAGGCCGTGTCCGAAATGCCGGCTACAGCTACGGCTACGGCTAGATTTCCACATCATCATGCATTGAAGTATAGGACGTCCTAGCAACAGCCGTAGCTGTAGCTGTAGCCGCCAATTCGGATACGGCCTAAGTCTCTTTTTTTCCCTTTTCTTTTTTGCGAGAATTTGAACTTCCAGGACCAAGTTGGTCCCAACTATATTGAGTTTTAGGTGTGTGCGATCCTGTTCCTTCAAATATTTTAGTTTAATATAGTTTAAGGCTAAATTTTTTTATATTATATTGGTTGGAAAGTAAAATTTTGCCATGAAATAAATGAAAGTAAAATAAATTTAATAAATCACTGAAGAAATCCCAAGAATAAGACCTGACCTCCGATTCTGGTTACTTGTAAACAAGTAAGAATTTTGCCCCACTGACAATAATGTTATCATTAAACCTATGTAATGGATGCACAAATTCAGGCGTGATTTGCATAGGGTTTCCTTTAAAAAAAGCATCCTCGTCCCAAGTTTTAATTTTGTTTCAATGTTAATTTCAACAAGTTGTTTGTTTAATATAAAAATTGAAATTGTATTTATAAAAAACTGGGTATTTTTGTTTTCAAGAATCTTGTACAAATAGAATTTTTAAAAAGATTTTATTTTCCACAAAAAATATAGTCTTTGTTTTGCCCTTTTTTGGGGGGATATGCGTGAGACTTACACCTAGTCTATTGCTAATCCACTAGAGAGAAGAAATGGTGGTGAACTAATAAATGTCAAGGCAAGCGCCAGGCTCCTAGCAACTGCTGAAGGACAACACCGCATCAATGATTGTTCATTATTCAAGAGGCTGGGTTTCCATCATCCCTAAGTGCACCTCTCCATCCCCTAAATCATTGTCATTTTACTGCTGATGTATGCACACGTCGGACACAGGTAGAGAAGTGGGAGGGAGGGGAGAGGGGATTGGGGGGGTTGTAGGGAGGGAGTGATCTTTAAAAAATTAACAAGGCTTTTCAGATTATGTGTATGAAGCCTGTGTCAGTTGCAATTCACAGCTATGTTCAAATGATATCAATATTATGAGAATAAACACTGTAGTGCAGGGGCAGACAAGTTTCCAGTAAAATTGTGTCCCACTATCCCAATTCCGCTCTGATCAACGTTATAAATTCTGCCATTGTACCCCACCTGCAACCCCCCCCCCCAAAAAAAAAACCCCCCCAAAACCCCCAAAAAACAAAACACACCCCAAATACAACAAACAAAACCCCCAAACAAAAACATAACCTACATAATAAGTAAAAAGTGTTTTAGGTGTACCCTTGCAGTTTGCACATGAAATGTAAATATTGACATGTTCATTTAATTAAGTCTTTATCGTGAACAGCCAAAAGGGGTTTGCACCAAATGTGCCCACGTACCAATCAGCCAAAAGGTCATCTAGAGGGGCTCCAAGGTCAAATCCATTTATCTGATCCACTAATTTCCCAATAGATAGAGTTGTAATGAAAATAGATAGATAGAGTCTCTAACCTCATGTTAAATGCTAATTTGAATTGTTTAATAATATGATGAAATAGAATTAGCTGCTTACCAACCAAAAGGACCTATGGTATAAATGCAAAAAATAGTTAATGGCCTGACGTTTCGACCCTAGCAGAGTCTTTCTCGAAGGCTAAATAATTGTTTAATAATATGTTAAATTTGCATCGGGGATGAAGAATATAATTTGGTTTATTATTTATTTGGTTTATTATTAAGTTTTACCCACACTCCATGATTATCAGTTATTCAAATCCTACCATTTCGAAAATAAAACAAAATTTATGTTTTTGTAATTTTCTCCAGACGTTTTTAAATGGAATAATGATGAGAAGTATTTTAAAAAGCCCAGCTGTGTTATAAATGCCTGGGCATTCATCAATATTATTACATGGGTAAAGGATGGTCTCTAAAGTGAATGAGCAACTAAAAGTACTGGTATATGTACTTTGGCAATAGAACTTTTTTATTTGTTTACAAACATTCACCACCATTTTGTACGGGCACCCACAATGTATAACTGGGTTGACACAAATTTGCCCTCTCTAGTAACAAATGTTCACCAGTGTTCTCCATTAACAGTGGTCCACTGGCCAAGTGCCAGTTAAAACACCAGAGGACCAGTCAGAATTCTTTCATTGCTGAAGTCTCATCACTTCATGTGAACCACTTCATATAAGTTCAATTTACAAGTCCCTCGCTAATGACAATGTTGAAAGAAAGCCTTAAAATATGGACTAGTGAAAAAGCTGGCGGACTAGTGAGATGACAAGGTACCTGGTCCTTCTGGCTAGTCACTGAACAAGTTAAGGGCAAACCCTGTGCACTTTGTTTGTTTATTAATAAAGATTATGTGTTCTTTTTGTTTTGAGAAGAAAAATTTATTTATCAGGTTATTAAAGGTAACCTGTTAGTCTTTTTTTCAGGGAAGTCTGCCCATACTTTTGCCAATGACTGGTTGGCAAAACTTGTGGCTATGATGTTGCCAAAGAAAGTTCTATTGCAGTTCTGGGCCCAATTTCATAAGGTGCTTGGCACAAAAAATAGCTAAGCACAACAACATTATTTGTACTGGAATAAGGTTACCAGCCCCCAAAAAACCACCCCAAAACAGAACAAAAACAAGAGGTGTTCGGCCGTAGCCCGAACACCTAAAAAACATTCCACATGCATCATCTGTGACTGGTATCCTGCTCATTTTTGCTATTTTAGCAGACAGTTGTCAAGCATTATTTGATGCTGAAGCAGCACTATGAAATTGGGCCCCGTTTTACACGGCCAACAATTTATTTCATCAACTCATGGTAAATTAATTAAGATGCCATAGTCTGATCAATCATTTTGAGAATGTGAATTATTACACCTCAGATGGTCCTTTCCATTTCGACTCTCTAGTACATGCAAAATGTGAAAGATGTCAACAATTTAATTATAATTATCTTGTCTCAATTCTACATGTATGCTATTAACAGAAATATTGCTGACTCACTGCATACCTGTGGGCCCATACACATTTACTATGACAACGCATGTTTGGAAACACATGTTCAGACAGCTGTGAATAATGTCATCTGCAATTACAGTACTTCACCACTTTGGGTCGGTACTTTAACCATGCCATGTTATTTTTCAGAACGTTTTGGAGTTTCCGGAGTAATCATTTTTCTTTGAAAATATCTTTGTCACAATGAAGCTCTGACTTGACTAAGGAAAGACAGCAATAGCTCTCTTATTTAGCAACAGGATTTGTTGTTCTCTTGTGAGAAAATATGATTGTGCGTTCACCGGCTGTAAGCCATGGTTGATAAATGTATTCTGCCATGGTCTGATGGAATCCCTGGATGCTCGGACTTACCCTTGAATTGAGTCGAGTTCAATGATAAACAATGATGGCAGCCTGTCCATTCTTGTATGCCACATTTTGTATAACATAAGGACAAAGGTTTGGAATCAGGGATTACATGATAACCCCCACAAAAAGGGAGATTACAAGCATGATTTCCAGCACCTTCTGTCCCACTTTGTACAGGTGAAACGAAGCGTAGCACAGTAGGTACATGCTTGTGCACGCTACACAAAGGAATGTCGGGTTGATAATCACGTCAACCGTCCTAATGACTGCAACATATTCAGGGCATGCCGAAGTAGTTCCGGGTGAAACAAAAAACGTCTGCCGTAAGCCAGTGTACACAAAATTTGGCGGATATACATGTCATCTGACGTGAAGTGGTTAACACACATCAGTAAAAACACAAATACCTTTCTCTATCCCAGATGCAAATTTAATAGCAACTGAATCATTGCGGTACCTGCTGCTAAAATATAGGACTCAAACTGCCTCTAACTACCGGGCAAGCTCTCTTGTCTAGTGGGAAAACATCTACTAATGGCAACAGTTGTGGGTTCGAATCCCACCCGAGTGACATAACTGTAGATTTTTTGTTTATAGGACTCGGGAAAGTACTGAGTATACAGTGTAATAAGTAAGGTTTGCGGTGACACCATGTAAGAATCAAGCAGGATATCAGTCAAAGATAGTACATGTGGACAGGTATTTCGGTTGGTAACCTTAGTTTGTTAAGCATAATTTTATTGTGCTTAGTTAATTTTTGTGCTTAAGCAGCTACGAAATTGGGCCCGGTCTGATGCTTCGTTATTGAAAGGCAAAACAGTTTTTCCTTAGTAAAGGGGGAATTACAAAATGTCTATTTTGAACACTTCAAGGGGCACCAAGGCAATGACCAGGGTCATCATGGAGCCTCCATTGCCTGTGTTAAGTATCAGGTCTGCCGCATTAATAAGCATAAAGAACCATCACAAAATATTGAACCGCTAAACACCATTTTCTTAAAAAGTTATACTCCTTGAACAATAGCAATTTCTCTCAACAGTGGTCTGCAGGTCAAATGCCAGTGAAAACACCCAAGGGCCGGTAAAGATTCTGAATGTATTAATTGGTCAGGGCCAAATTGACCATATTTTTGACCACATGAGGGCGCTTTCATCAGGGAATTGTCTTACATCACAATCACAGTTTCATCTTATTTTAATTGCCTGTACATGTATGTAGTTTTCTTGCACCAATGACAAAATACATAAACATAACAATAACAACAATGAAAAAAACCCAGTCTGTTAACTTGTTTTGCATCATGTGAATTCGGTTCACATACGCCCTCACGCGGTCAAAAATATGACGAATTGCGGGGCTCTGCTTACCGTCGAATTCCACACTTGCAATCACCATTCTTTGCTTACAGTGCAAGCACCGAATTTCTGGCTGAGCTGTTAAGAGCACCGGACTCAAGCTCTGGTGTTTCTGATGAGCAGAGTGTGGGTTTGAGTCCCAGTCGTGGCACTTGTGTCCTTGAGCAAGATACTTTGCCATAATTGCTTTGTCCTTCGGATAGTACATTAAGCTGTACATGTAGGTCCCATGTACATGTACTAGGATTGGTAGTGCACATAAAAGGACCAAGAACATTTACATATGCATCCTGGAAGAGTAGGGGTTTTAACCTCTGCGTTTCTGGTTCACATAACAAGCAACCTTGTTAACAGGTTTCCTCAAGGCTTGCCAGCTACAGTGATTAAGTTCACTTATGAGGCATCCTTGGTTTCATTACCAGAAGGAATATATATTAACAATAATAATAATAATAATAATAATGTCAGATTAATTTTCATACATGTATGTGAAAAGGATTGCTGTATCATCCCTCTAAAGTGGTGTACGTACAACATGTAGTCATCGCTTCTGCAAAGTCATTGGATAAATCTGCTAGTTCATTCCACGTACACGTACGACTCAAACAAGCCACATGAATGAGCATGCAAGCACTCTGTAATTCTAACAATAATATAGGCCTACCGGTGGACTTGAATTTAGCATTGCATAAAACCTTGAACACTGTAGAGCCATCCAGCTTTTTCCATTTCATTCCATTCAAATACACAAGGATGAAATTTGATGGATTCGTAAAAAATTCCTGAAAATTGCTTGCGGGTCTGGAGAGTCCACTAATTCTAGACCCAGAATCTTCCAGATGTTACAATTCAGGAGGTTTATAGACTGTGTTGACATCCGCTGGCTTAAAGTTTTGATTAGAACGGTAGAAACAATTAAACAGTTAACTGGAATTCACATGAGTTTTTGAAAAAAAACCAAGAACAAAAAAACCTACCCTATTTTTTCTGGCCCGTTACGCCAACATAACATTTTTCTTTATAGGCCTTATTGTTAACAGGGTACGATACACAAATGGCTACAGTATGGAGATTAAGCATTAACTAGAGGGATTTTTCCAAAGCAATGAAGCATCGCAGAAAGCACGTAATGGTCAAGTTCTAAAAGGTACTCTTGTTTGTCCATATGTTCAAGAAAGAAAGAAGCAAATTATGAAGAACTAAAGGGATCTGGGAGAGCGGGGTTGAAATTATCCACAGATTACTTCCTGCAGTTTTATTTCCAGGAATCGGTTATGCCCGGTGGAGAGGGGCTTTGCATGAGGAAGCTGTTACAGGCAGGATTTACCTTTGGTAATTACTCCAAAAATTAATGACATAAAAACTAACTTGGTAATAAGCACTGCAGCTGTTGATAATGTATAACATTTTGAGAAACAATTCCCATCTAAGGAATGTGGTTGTAGAGAAAAGGATTCAAAAAAAGTTCATTACGTTTCTCAGATTGTGTATTCCAATTACGTATTATTCTTCCTGCGTGGACATAACCGCTCCAGATTTTTGGTGATATCTCAAAAACGCTACCACCTTTTGAAATGAAAAGGTTAGTTTTAATGTATAATCTACATTTATATACATGTAGGATTAAAACAATTGAATGGCTCCAAAATCCTCCAGTCTCCCGTGGCATGGGCCAGTTGGGCATTACAGTGCACCGATACAATAGAGTTTTAATCATGGACAACTTATACCACGGAATTCTGCGATTTTGGCCCAAAGAATTACATGCTTGGTAGGGCTCTTTTGCTAAAACAGAAGAATTTTCAGGAGAAACCGATTACAAAGGTTTGATACACCATGCATATTTTCTTTGATATACCGCACTCATAGATCATTGTATGCCATGTATTTACTGCTGCGATACATGACGCTCAAAAATTTAATGTAGGAGTCCTACATTGATAAATATAGGACGCTTGGGACACTTAGAAGAAAAGCTTCACAGTGTCTTTCCAAAATAGTTGTTCCCGCCCGTTCGTCCCAACAAAACAAGGTCAAGTCATGGCGCGGCGGACAAGGTTGGTGTCTACATGGAGTCATCCATGTTGTTTAGAAGAGGTTTTTTAGAATATTCGGAGTGTGGGTAGTGTTTATTGTAAAACAAAATTCATATATGTAAAGGATATATGCCTGTGTTATATATATTAAAACAAATATTGAAATCAGGCTTTACCATTTCACTCAGCTTCGCCTCGTGAAATGGAATACAGTCGACTCCCGTTATAACAAGGTCCGCCGGACTGGCCCATTTTCCTCGTATTATCCGAACCTCGTCTTAAACGCAGCGTGCTAAATATAGATACACACGTCATCATTGTGCATGCACACAACACGTGTACGTGCATATACACTTGTGCTAGCCTGCACGGAGCTGTTTGCTTACCAGAACAGCTATTACGAGCATCCTGTACACAAGAATATCATTACTAAATGTCTTTTATTGAGTGATTAATCATGGAAATTTAATATTTTGTACAATTTATGATAACAATATAGCAAAGAGATGTCAACTTGCCGTTCAGCGACAGCGGATTCTGTACCGTAGCGCATGGTATGAACATGATGCATGCACTGAACGTTCATTTTCGTTGGTGATCGACATGAAGTATATGATAACAGCATGTCAAGCGTGGGACACCAGCGAGATGTTTCTGGAGTTCCGTTGCACATGGACTTGCTTCAGTTACTTTGCGGTTTCCTTTTTTAATATTGTTTCATTTTTCAATAAAGATAATGTGTTGTGATTTCTCTTTTTAAATGTTATTATTGAATTAATAAAATCTGTGCGTATCCGTGTCTTTTAAAATAATTTCTTTTTAATTGTTATTCTTGAATTAATAAAATCTTTTAATTGAAAAAAAGGCTCCACTAAAAAAAAACCTAGAACAGCGGTTATGTTTTTGAAGTTTTGCATGGATGATACGAGTAAGGATTAATAATTAAAACCCCCCAAATACTGCCGAGTGCGTTCGCCGACATGAATTTATTAAATAAGCGGCATGTGTTTGAAATTGAGAAGGATTGTCAGGGACTAACCTTTGGTGGTTTTGAGCCACGCGCGTGATTTAAGCCCTCTATTGTCTGCTTGGGTAAACCAGTCCGTTGAATAGACTGGTGGCACTCTACGAGCACCATGCAATTATCACCTCTATTGTATTCGGGGTTTAATTTTGTAAGGGCTTCATGTCATTTCTCAACCTTGACGAAGGTAAGCGTTTCTTACACAATTATTCCGGGTCTCGCTACAAACGTCTGAAAACAATACATTTTGTCCCAGGGGACCGCAAAATTACCTTGTATTATCCGTGTTCTCGCTACTACCGTGCTCGTATAATCCATTTTTAAATGCATTGAAACACGCACGGGGCAGTTCGGGACCGGCAAAAAACCTCGTATTAACCGGAACCTCGTAACATGCGAGCTCGTATTAACGGGAGTCGACTGTAGTTTAGAATTCACCTTGTGATTATATTCTGCAACAGTGCACCCAATATTTGTATAGTAATCAATGTTTAGTAATTTCATTCCAACCCTATAAAAAAGTCCCAAATTGTCTAAAATAAACAAAGAAATTCAGGAAGTTTTTATGTAGCAAGCATACTACAGTCCCGAATAACAAGTGCTTATCAATGGAACAGGCATACTAATCTCCTTAGAAGCATGTGGGTGTTGAGATACCGTAGAGTGGAGTATTTTGGGAGAGTGAGTATAATCTCTCACAAAGACACTAGGGGTGTTGGGGAACAAACAGGCACTTAGGTTGGCTTTGTGGTTCTTCTTTGCCGTTCACCTCTTTGGACCCCGGCACAATATCTGGAAAGGAGCCTTGCATGTGGATCAGGTTTTTCCCTATTTTGGGGTTTTCCTCCCACTTATAAAAACTGATATTTGAGGCTTTATTTGAGGCATTACTTTGTTCTTCAGTGTATAGGGTACATTAAAAAGTAAATCAATATTAAAACAAATTTGGGATTGGTCGGTGAGTCAGAACAGTTTAGAAAAAAAGATCAACATTTTGTGCGAGAACTACTTTACATACAAGGATCTTACCTTTGCTGCAGCGAGGCCACCAGAGCCCCCACCAAGAACAACAAGATCGTACTCGTAAGAAGATGATGTTTCAGATGGATTTAACAACAGAGACAGTCGTCCCTCGGCGTTGGCCTTCTGTGTGTCGTCATTTCCCCCGAGATGCTTCCCTCTGATGAAGACGTTGGGGACGGTCCTCTGGCCAGTCATCTCCTTCAGAATGTCTTGGATTTGCCCGCCATTTCCTAGGTAGATGGAGGCAAATTTGAATGGAAATAATAAGAAAAAGAGAATTTGGTTTTGAAGTCTTGTAATCCTTCGATGCAGCCTTTTCGCACTTGAGAGATATTTCATTGTTTTTGTTTTTTTATATACGATATATGTTATTTCGATATGACAATATTTTGATATAACAAACTTCACAATATTTTGTATTTCCCTGGACTACCCCTGGTCAAGATGTTTCTAGGGTCCGAAGATTTAAAATAAAAAAAATAAAAAATTGTAATCGGATGAAAGTTGGTATCCCGATTTTCATTAGTATCCTGGTATCGCCCAAGCTGATTTGCTGGTTGAGTTTCATTCAGACTGGAATCAGTTACTTTAATTTGGAGTTGAACAAAGACAAATTGACTAGAGCGGGATTTGAACCAGAGACCTCCGGATTAACGTACCGGCACTCTACCAACTGAGCTGTCTAGCCCTATGTTGGCAGTCTCCCTAGGGCTAGATAGCTCAGTTGGTAGAGTTGGCACGGTAATGCAGAGGTCATTGGTTCAAATCCCTCTCTAGTCAATTTTTCTTTGTTCAACCCAAAAATATTCAAAATTTACCCAGTCAGTTTCCCTTGTGGTTTATTACTTGATATTGTAACTATTTTACCAACAAAACCATCAAAACTACATACAAACAGATCTTAAAAAACTTCAGCAACTTTATACAACATTTCAAAAGAAACGGGATGTTAACAATGATTTCATCCGTAAACTATACCAAGCTCCGGTTATCTTACATTTGTACATCTTTGAAACAAATCTTGATTCAAAACCTACCTTCTTTATCAAGTTCCAGCGACTGAAATGGAGCCTTCAGCGATGTGAACAAGTCCTTCACCTATTGATGGACAAATAATAGAACTTCTTAGTACAATATACTTGCAATTCATCATGGTACCATGTTTTATGCTTTGTACATGGCATGCCATACAATCTTTATTGCCACGATGATTGCAAATGAAGCATTAGATGTTTTTATAAAAGAAATTATTATTTGGTTTTGCCTGTACACCGATGTGTGTAAAGCACTGTATACTCAGTACTTTCCCGAGTCCTGTGAAAAAAAAATCCACAGGCTTAATACTCGGGTGGGATTCGAACCCATGACCTTTGCCATTCTAGAGCAGATGTCTTACCACTAGACCACCTAAATTCTGCTAAGGGCTCCTTAAGCAGAAAACGCCTGCTTACATCTTGTATGAAATTAAGCCTCGATCAGAGAATTGGTTCTATTATTTTTGATTGAGTGAGAAAATAAAATTAGCTGTTGCAAACTGTTTATCAACCAAAAGGACCTACGCCATGAATGTAAAAGAAAAGTTAATGGCCTGATGTTTTGATCCTCAGAGCAGAGTCTTTCTCAAAGGCTAAGTGGCTTTTGAGAAAGACTCTGCTAGGGTCAAAACATCAGGGACAAATTTCATAGTGCTGGTTAACAGTTAGCAAATTTGTGTGCTAACTGCAGTAAGTGTATTTCACGGGTTAGCAAGAAAATTAGGTGGCCAGCTTGTGCGTTCACCATGAATTTGCATTGTTCCGTCATTCATTTTCATACCGTAGGCACCGGAAGGTTAGTGTATTCCTTTTCGTGTGCTCACAGTTAGCAGCGTTATGAAATGGAAAATCGTGCAGTAAGCAAAATCAGCTGTTAAGCAGCTCTATGAAATTGGGCCCTGGCCGTTAACTGTTTTTTGCTTTTTTACATCATGAAGCTGGATATCACTTGCACTATTTTACTGTGTGTATATTCCAAGATATGATCTCATGTATAGTGACTACACAGAATATAATCACACCAGATTAGCCTTTCAACAAACTAAAGACCACCATGACTTGACTTTTTTTTTACAAACGCTGAGTGGTACATGTACGTGTATCTTGGCAGAACCTATTCACAAGATCCTTGAAGGATGATCAGACCATGGAGGAATGATCAGACCTGGCTCAGTTGATCTGCAAGTGCAATTGAGTAATGGCTTTTCACTCGTTGCGGATTGTTGTGTACATGGATTTGTGGATTTTAATCAATGTCATCATTATTTACTGCCATCTTTCGCAGAGTGTTTCATTTTTCAAAAAATCTAATCGATCTTTACTCTTCAAATTGATTATTGTATATTTACTTTATTTATTTGTTCTTACTTCTGTTTATTGAAATTTTGGCCACGACACGCCACGTATCACCTGTGACTGGTATCCTGCTCATTTTTGCTTAGCAGAAATTTTTTAAGCACTATTTGCTGCTTAAACACCTCTATGAAATTGCCCCCCCCCTCCTGGTGTTTCCCCCGCACCCTGCTAAATGCATCAAAATACAATCAGCAGATTATGATGCATTGTTAGGTGAACTGGTTTACACACCCTGCTAAATACACCAATATGCAATAAAGTTTCCCTCACTGCACATGGAAATGTCAAGGCCATTTAGAACCCTGCTAAATGCAGCACAGTGCAACAGAGAATGGGATTTGACTCTAAAGCCCTGTTCGCATTGGACTTTTTGGGGGTAAACTAACTGAGCAAATTAAGTTAGAGCAAATGCGTAACTTGACCATTTTAAGTCCAGTGCGGACAGCCCAGGAAGTTTCCCTCCCGGGTAACTTACATGTACAGCCCGACCCCAATTGGTAGTTTAACTGGCCCATTTCTGCCCGGTTAAATTGACCAGGTCAGTTTAACCGGTTTAACCTGTTTGTTTTAAGTTAGTCCATTAGTTTCACCGGTCACGTAGTTTACCCATGTCAGTAATCGAAGTGCAGACGCTGGTAAGTTTCACCTATAGAATGTTAACCACGGTCTCGGTAAAAAATTAGTCCAATGCGAGCACGGCTTTTATGCAACATTTCACTATAAAACAACACAACTTTTAGCTTACCATTTAGTTTAATGAACCCAAAGGGCTTGTGCATTTTCATTGTTGGTTGTGTGATTTTTCCCCTTTTTTTTCAATCGTCACAAGCATACGTGCTCTATTGTATTTGTACAACTACATAAGCTCACAGTCCAAATGTAGGCCTAATCATTCCATTGGCATGCAGAGTGGAGACAATTTAAAAAAAAATTAATACATAGTCCACAACCAGAGACCAATTTCATTGTGTGGGTTACCGAGTTACCGTCAGCCCAATGTTGACATTTCAAATAAAAAAACCTGCACAATATAAAATCATTCAATGGGTAGCAAAAAAACAATGATTTTTGCATCATACTACTCTGAAAGCATTCTTTGGTTTCACAGCCTACACATTTTCAGGATTCAAATTTTAGGGGGAAAGAAAATCCACAAGACAACAGGGTTTGTAGCTCAAAATGTTTACTGGATCAGAATTATTTTTACAAGACCAGAATCAAACTGAGAAAAATCAAAGCTTAACATAAAGTTAAACTATTAAACTGTTTTTATTCGAACAGGCAGTGAGAGAAGATTGATCTCATTTCATCACCGTTTTCACGAAGAGGCACTTCCTAAAAAAATCATACATTTTGGCAAATCAGTGTTCTTACACTTACACATTATGGATGTTATCATTGACATCAACATTTCCCCAAGTTTCAAGTGATAAAACGTTATAGTTTCATAATTACACTAATTAGCACAAGGACATTTTTTAAAATTTACAGTTTTGCACTTGACTTTTTGGCTCGGTTTAGTTTGACAAGGTTAGTTTACCTAGGCAGAAGGTGGCCGGTTTAAAAACTAACAATTGGACTCCGTTAAGTTACCCGGGTGAAATTTTCCTGGGCTGTTTGCACTTTAGAACCCTCCTGCTGATACACCATTCAAAACCATTCAGGGGGTGTACTCTATACACAGATAGCTCACCACTCAAAACCATTCGAGCAAATGGTTTTGGATGGTCAGTCAACTCATAACAAATTGTGTTGGCAGTAGGAGGGTTCTAACTTAGGGGGCAAGAAAATCAACAAGACCACAGGGTTTGTAGCTCAAAATGTTTACTGGACCAGAATGGTCAAGTTACCCATTTACTCGATAAGTAAACCCCCCAAAAAGTCACTCCCTAAAGAATTCCACTCCCTAAACTTAAATATGAAGACAAAAATGGTTAAATCTCACCGTCTTTCAGAATCCCCACATTGGCATCGCCTTTCAAAATTAATATGGCCACATCCATGTGTATCTTGCAAATAAATACCAACCTTTGGTTGCCTTTGACCTTTGACCAATGCTGCACGCAGCATACCATACTTGGGAAGACCAAATTTAACGCAAACAGTCATCAGACTACACTATTTATCTTGAATCCTCGATTCTGATTGGTTGACCCATAGCAACAAGATGTGTGATTTAAACCTGTATCACACCCTGCAAACTTCGATGTTCTAACGCTTATTTTAAGCTCTACATTCCGGTATTGCGTTAAGCTGCACATCAAGTTTGCTTAAAGATAAATTCGTTATCACATGCGCGCTCGTGGAATGCGGAAAAATATAGCGCGTCTGCGTCCCATATTAGACGAGGCCAAATGCCGAGTTGGATATGGCAAGAAGCACTGTATCCGTATTCCACTCGCGCTGGTGTGATAATAAATAACAGCATTTTCCCTTAGTGGTCCGTTGGCCAAATGCCAGTTAAAACACCTCAGGACCAGTCAAAATTCACTCAAAGGGGTCCGGCTGGCTAGTTCAGTGTTGAAAAGCATCCCGTTTTCCTTGAAATATGGCCAAGTGAAAAAACTGACGGACCAGAAAAAAGACAAGCTAACTGGTCCTGCTGGCCAGTCACTAAAAAAGTAAAGGGGCAAACCCTGAATAATGTTGCTAGATGGCCTGGGGTCAATTTCACAAAACTCTTCCTAACTTAGGACTAGTCCTAGGCAATGCTAAGAGATAGGACCAGTATTAAGTACTGGTCCTAACTTAAGACTAGTCCTATCTCTTAGCATTGCCTCGGACTAGTCCTAAAATAGGAAGAGTTTTGTGAAATCGACCCCTGAGGATGCATCAAGGTGGCATGACTCGCATCATAAAGAAATGACCTTCCTCTATGGGTGCATGCAGCTTTACTCTATGGTTACAGCGACAAAGGTGATCAGGCTATTGCCACTGCCGAAGCCTTTAAATTAGAAAGGGCAGCTTACTAACCACCATCTTGAAACAGTGACGTAACTTTGCAAGTTGTCTAGAAAAACAGTGCTCCGGGGCTAGGCCAGGATCCAGTGATTGGACAAGCTAGTTAAACCACGCACCATTTGAGTGATGTCAAGATCGACTCATTGTTAAAAGGGCAGTGCGTCACGATCAAAGCAGGCCTGTTGCTGTACTGTGAACTCTCACCCAGTTACACAGCACACGCGCACACACTCTCTTTACGTGATAGAGGGAGGGCACGCACATGCAGTAACTGGGTGAGAGTTCATAATTCCATGTACAGCCACAGGCCTTCAACCCACCCGAAATTGCTCTATGAAATCATGGAGGTGATGAAATGAGGTTAATAAATGGAGATGAATGGGTATCAACAACCTACATAGGTACCTCCATATTCCTAGGACTACTGTAGTAGGAGTAGCTATAGATGTTGCATACAAAAAATGAATTTGAGTGACTTTCTTTACAGCTGGCCATGAAGTTACTGGCTCTGGACTTTATTTCCCTAAACACAAATTCATGAATGATTTAATTCCAATCTTTATAAGAAGAATCACAACGACAATGTTGACACGGAACCAGACTATAACATTTGTCACAGTAAAATGTCCAAGTCCCCCCCCCCCTAGCCCAGGTTGGACTCCTCCGTTGCATACAACGCGACGGAGTCCAGGGTATAAAGGTCCTCAGGCATTGCAACAAAATTTATAACCATTTTTTATCATATTTTTACCTTTTTGAGGAAGCTGAAACGTGACTCACATGTTCCTTGTGTCCTGAACCTTACGCCTGCTCTATTCAGAATTGCCAATTTTATCCTTGGATGACATTATTGTGAAAATAAAATGGAAATTGACGCATTCGTTGCGACAACCTCAACTGACATGGAACCAAGTCCACAACAGAGGGCACTGTCTAACCCGTAACACAACACTGAACGCTTTTTTCTTCCGGGCGGCAACACGACGGAGTCACAGCGCCAGTGCACAACTTGGACTTATTTTCGGAAATAATGTCATTCATGGATGTATTTGATAGGTTTGAACTCAGCAAAAGTGTAATTAAAGGCACCAAGAATAAGTGAATGGAGTTTCAGCTTCTCAAATTAGGTAAAAATATTTTAAAATGTTACTCAAAATTTTGTTCGCATTGTAAAGGATCTTTATACCCAGGACGTCAGTGCAGTGGCACTGACTGACGTCCTACCAGGGCTACCCCCCCCCCAAAAAAAACACAACAGTCACTCACTGCATGCGGGCCATAGTTTTTTAGTAAGCAATATGTTCTGCCGGCAAATATACACTGCACTGCCTTTTTAAATGCTTATTTCAGACAAATTTCTGCACCCAACTGCCAATTTTTCACTTATTATTGTTACCAAAAGCAATATCATTTGACATGTTTGACTTGAGTAAATAAAATACTATGAAAAAGTGGTAGTCAGAAATTTTACTTCATCAATTATATTTATATAATAATTTAATATTAATAATAGCCTAAAAACAATAGGTTGCTGCCTTACCTTTTTACAGAAAGGACATGTTGTTTTACTAAATATCATCACATCGTTTTGGTTGATGTACTGCAGCACTGTCGCCCGCAAGTTTCCAGCGGTGTCCATGTTGGTGGGTGCCATTTTTACAATCAATGATGGCCCAGGTAGCCCCCCTAATCTACTCCTCCCTGGCACCTAGCCTGCCGGTGATGGCGTTGTAACTTGTGATGTTGATTGTGTAACACACTGCTGCTATCTAATGATCGGTTGTTAATAATTATTACTTCTTCGCACCACCACCAAACATCCACAGTAAACACACAAACCACAGTACGGTGTTAACGAACCGCTACTTTAGTCAGAAGTAGCAGCAGCATGCACAGAACAAGTCAAGTGATCGCTTGTTTTTTGTCACCATGCAAACAACTACACCATTTGCCAGTTTTACACAGCAAACTGATGGACCATTTGCAGTCCTTGTCCAGGAAAGTCAGTCACTGCACGCCGGCCAAGGACGGAGAGGTTTTCAATTTGTTTTTAAGTCTGACCTTTACGGGGCTTTGGCTCATTCGATCCTCTACATAAAGTCGGTTACGAAATTCCCAAACACGTACTGATTAAACATAAATGCACTGCTCGACATGCTCGATGGCATGGCATGGACACACAGTACGCGTGTAACACGTTCCCACCACTTGTGTTGGTGTGGAAATAACCAACGTTTATTTCATACGATGAGCCAGTTTGGGATCGAGGATCGAGTTAAGGTGTCATGCATAATACACATGCGGTGAAATGAACAAGGGTGGCGTTGCAAGAAAACCCCGCGAAATATTTCGCGCCACCAATGTCGGGGGTTATCCATGGGTTTATAGGAGACGTGTTTTGGCGATCGACCCTGACCCAGATACAAACCTTATTCTGAAGTAAAATATTATTCACAACTTTCGAGAGCAGCGCGAAAACGGGTCGGTCATCAGAAACAGTTCGTGATGTAGGCCTATCAACAATCAAACACAAGATAACAAGATATATTCTGAAAATTAATGTTCTGTCCATTTCAACTATGTTGGGTTTTAGAAATTATTGGAGATTGAAATTGAACCCGATGGAGGGTAGAAATATTGTCGCCCCCAAAAAAACAAAACAAAAAACAAAACCCAAAACCACCACCAACAACAACAACAATCAAAAATAATTCGAGACTAGCTGTATTCTTTATAATAAGGGAAGAAGTTAAAGGAACATTACAGAACTGGTAATTAAAATTTTCTTTAAGATCACAGATTTATATAAAACTTACACGGTCTAATGATGATGATAGTAGAAAACATCCCTAGAAATATTTCTGTCTGAAATGCCATATTTGATGAGAAATAAATAAAACTAATTTCCGATCGGAGTTTATCGCTCATGAGCGTTTTATTCATGTATTGTATAACACATGCATTAATTATTAATGTGTAATCGGTTTTTCACTATTTTCTCGTGACCCAGATGGCCGATCGATCTCAAACTTCTACAGGTTTGTCAGTTTATGTATATGGTGGATTATAATAGCGCATACACTGTTTTGTGAGCAAAAAAACAATTATGTAATAATCCTTTAAGATTCCCGTCGATTCCCGTACTTTTTATACTGATGAATGGTTAGAGCAAATAGTTTTTATAGTTGGAAACTCTTTAAAATAATATAATGGGAATGGCAGCACGTGAGTGACGAACTGACGTACCAACAAGGGTGCGTTGAAGCCTCAACTAGAAACATGTTTGAGCTTATGTCATTGGTTAAGCGTTTTTGCGCGTAAACATGTTCGGTTAACCACCGCGGAACGCACTAGCTCCGGACCAAACAGTAACCGGTTGGCTCGGTTAGGGAAGATGGCGGATTCTACAAACTAACGAAAAACTGTCAACGGAATTTGATTAAGAAGAAAAACCTTGAAGCATAGCCCATCAGCAATCTAAAAGTTAGGCCTAGGACCCTACTTGAAAATATAATAAAGGGTACTTGAGTAGATAATAAAACATCGAATTACTTTTTTATAAAGTACCGCGGCCACTTTTAGATCTTTCCCAAAATAATGTTAAAAAATACTTAAACATTTTTCGATAACAAAATATTCTCAAAAACTTTTCGTGAGGAGCTAATATTTTGAGCAAACGTTTTTAAAAAGTGGATCCGTCACATATCCCGAACCACTATTTCGGTGAACTTCCATCTTCCCCCAGCCGCGCCCACCAACTGTGGATGGACAGGTAAGTGTATACGACGGGTTGTGTATTTCGATCTCCATTGTTCCAGTGAAAGTCTAACGGCTAAAGTTTAGGCTTTGGGGACCCAGCCCAGGTATCGGCTCTGACTCGGTATCAATCACCCAACCATTTAGAATATTTCTCCACAACATGTGGCTATATTTCCCCCACCCGGCCCTTTCTGTCGTTTCCTTCAATGGCGTATGAAGTGCCAACGCCAATTCTTGCGAAAAAGGCAGCCCCACATCGAGTATAACAAACGCCCTCTTGTGGTTGATAGTAGGAGTCAAAACACTTCAATAGCGCCTGATCCATTGTAGTTTGCTGGTGCTTTACCAATAGTAGGCCGCTATCTAGTAATAAGAAACAGTGCAACAAAATTTCAATGTACATCATGATATTTATACTTGAACCCTTAAGTAGTTACAGTTAAATACACATGTAAGTAAACATTAATCAATAGGCCCTATAGGCCTATACGATTATTATTGATAAGTAAAAGAATTAACAAGCGTAAATTAAAACCTAGACCTACACAGTAAGCATACTACTCCCACCGATCAAGCGCATGCAGCGATACAATACAGTAATATACCTACAAAATAGTTTTGCAGATAATTATATAGACTCTTTAAAAATGTCAGTACAGGGTATGTTCAAAATCATACTGAAACTTTCCTCATAAAAAGTTCAGCCGTGGAACTTGCAATCATGCACTCTGATCTCCCGGGTCAAAACTGACCCGATTCCGGGTCCCAGGTGGCCTGACCTAGATGGGTCAGTGTGACCCAGAAATGGGTCATTCCCCCTGAAAGGACGCGGGATATCGGATCCGGGTCAATTCTAACCCGGGAGTTTTTAGAGTGTTGTGCTGAAAAGTAAGTCTTCCGTATTTAAATAAGGGTACAGTTAAATCTGGTAGAACTGCCAAGCAAAGCTGCAAATAAATCATTTTTCTTTGTTGCTCCTCAGTCATGGAACAGTCTTCCCACAACCTTACGTTCTACTGTTTCTCTACAACTTTTCAAGAAAGGACTTAAATCCCACCTAGACTCTGTGCAAGTCCCCGCGTATTCGAACATTGCGACCCATTAAAGGGACACGTTGCCTTCGGGTTGGGCGCTGTTGGGCGCTTTTGGGCTATAACAAGCGTTTGATGTATAATGAGCACGGTCGGAAAGATGTTTAAAAAGTAGAATATAATTATCCACACAAACGTGCCTTAGAAATGCTTCGCTTTTGCTCACTTTCGCGAAACAAAACGCTCCGCCATTTATGGGAGTCAAGATTTTGACTCCCATAAATGGCGGACAAATTCTATTAGTCTTGTTTCCAGTCGCAGCTGTTGAACTACGACTGAGCAATTATTTTATTAAAAATGTTACGATTACCATCTGTTTATTGTATTCCAATAAATATCCAACACCGAGCTGAATCTAGCACAGTATTGGGCCCGATATAGCCAGCCGGCGATTAGAACACATGCAGTACAGGGAGGTGAACCAAATGTGATAGTTTGTCTCCTCTCTGTACTGCATGTGTTCTAATATTCTGAATATGCGGCTGGCCGTTCCGCAAATACCTGGCTGGATATTTTGGACCCAATACTGAGCTAGCTTTAGCTCGGTTTACAAGTTGCGAGCGAGTTAGAAAATGAGATTATTACCCGGTTTTCATCTGACCATAGAGCAAGGAGATCTGACTGGTTTACCAGGCCACTGACTACGGCACTAG